>JNDP01001053.1:0-26124 GCA_000696975.1 Apophysomyces trapeziformis B9324 | reverse complement strand
TGGGGCGTATGAAATGTACAATTTACTGATATTCCTTTTGCTTTTTTGATTCTATTGCAACTCTCATAAAACCATGAACCTTATCGACAGCTTTGTAAGAAGTATTATGGCATTCGAAATACTATATCAATTCCAGAGTTAATCAGGGATGAGACTTTCCCCCGCCATTCACTTCCTTTTCTCTTTACCTGCTCTTGGCTAAATCGCCCGGTGGAATTGGATAATAATAAACTTGCGCTAGAATCGTTGTTAAATGCAAAGGTATGTTCCGATCCGGCATTCTAAGTGACGTGTATGAATAATTGCATTCGGAAACATGGATATTCGACTTACTTCCAATTCCTTTTTAGTAGGATCTAACAGAATTGCATTTGTGTTTTTATCGATAGCACATGAGACAGCTGCTGCCATAAACTTCATGGGGACTCCTGCATCCAGCAAGGCAAGGGTAATGCCGTTGACTGCTGCTGCTAGTACCTGCCCCAGGTTTCAATTCCCATCGTGTCCAACATAATATTTCTTTCCTCTTCCTTACCGATCCATCGTCTTTCATGATCTGGACGACTATTTGTATTAATGTTCGAGGCATCATACCAGCCAAGATGACTGGTTCGAAAGTTGTGCGTAAAATAGATTCCAGCAATTTTTCATTGGTAGCCGGGTATCCTGCAGCAGGTCGAACAACTACTTCCACAGTCGCTTCGTCCAATTTTTCGTCACGATGAGAAACATCAACAGGACCAACAACGGATACCAAAACCGAAGTTTCTCCTGAATAACAAAGCAAAAACCGTTGTCAAATGGTAAATGGTGTAAACGAAAGACTCTCCGCCGTACCCATGTCAAACTTGGCAGACCCATCAGCTCTATTCAGAACATTTTGTGAAGCTGCTAATGCTCGTAACTGAGTGTTTTCTGCTCGACGATCAGGGCGGATGGTCATAGTGCGCGTTTGTGGTGCAGTACAGATCTATTGAAGACAAACTCATTGAAGAATTGGCGCGCAAGAACACCATTGTGACTGTCAATTGATTCTGAAAGAAAAAAAGCCGCGTCCCATTCGCTTTGCTTTGCAACCATAAGGCAAACTTGGGAGTAATCCTTGGATGGTGTGGTCATAAGGGTAGTAGCAACCAGCACATAGGTTTTTTTTACGCATTGGTGAACTGGATATCTATTGCTATTTCCTCCCAGTGCCATTGGGCCTTCATTTTTCCTATCAACCTTGATTCACCTGCCGCACACCGTACCCGAAGCCTTTCTTTTTACCTTGCCACACACGGCAAAATGATCTACATCCCTGTCGTAGGATGAATATTCCTTTGGTTGACAGACATTGGGTGTCAAGCTGACTTGTTGCCATGGTGGACCAGGTGACCTGAATAAGGAAAAATATGGCCTGATTAGAAGTTTGTAAAACATGGAAGTCATATCAATGTTGAACCAAAGTAACAAACAAGCCTGTGTATGGCAATGAAAACATGCTCCAATTCAATATGTTTAGGAGGGCGAAGGCAATGGCCACAGAAAGCCCGCCAGTGGAAAGTGCGATTTTCTACAATGGTTGAACGTCAATGTCATTATCAATAAAAGTCGAATATGAATATGTAAGGTAAAGTTGTAATAAGTGCGACTTTATTTTTGGTAACATTGGTAGTGGGTTGCACAGTGCAGCAAGACCCTTGAGCTGACATAATTGATCACCGCTTAGCACAACGAGCACAAAGGTACATTTTTGCGTCCATTTCTTAGACATATGTCCGACGTCTTGCGTTCGCTTGCATATACCTTTGACAAAAACATTCGCGTTTCCCCTTTCTTCCCCGTTTTATTTGAATTGCATTATAGCATACATAGTAGATGATTCTCTGGCAAATAAATCTGAATGGCCTTCGTCAATATTACCGTCAACAGACGGTTTCCAGTTGGAGAAATATTTTCTAAAGGCTTCAACTAAGTCGGACCCATCTAACGTATTCCAGCCGTTTTTTATGAAGTCCTTAAAGTTATTTACGACAGTTGATATGTCATTAAATATATTCTGAGCCAAAGGCCAGCCGACCCAGGGTGAATTACGGATCAATTCAAGCATAAAAAGCAGTGAAGCATATGCCTTCCATTTTTGAATGATGGGTATGCATGGACTTATCAAGAGATACTATTACGAAAAACGTGAGTTTGCTTAATCTGATTCTTTTTTCTTTGTCTTATTCACCTTGTGGATCTCCATGGCATTGACAAAGTGGCTGATATAGAGCCGTGATTGACAATCATACGGCTCGCCTACCCAGACCTCAAAAACCAACGTCATGATGTTGGCAGCTTGACGACAGATACTAATAGCCAGCGCCTCTGGGAACTTCCCCGCTGGCACTTGATCTAATGGTGGTAGTAAAGGATCGAAAAGGATAAGCCAATTCATGGCATGCTCTAGAATGGTTGTATACAACAATCGCTGCTTCCAGATACTGACACTCGGGCTGCCAAATAATCTTTCTTTTTTGTTATCATCTTGCACGCGGTCATAGAATCGGCGCAGAAAACGCATTTGTTGAGTAATCGTCGCCAGTAACTTACGGTCATCGGACCAATTCACACCCGACAAGGCATCCTCCAGCTGGATCCGACACCAGCGAACGTCAACTAAACATTTTAGAAATTCGGCATGGTCAATTTCGTCTTGCTGTTGCATATCTTGCGACGATGGCCTTTGGATTTCTATATCTTCCAACCGTATCGTCGGTCGGCCATCACGCAACAGAGGCATATGGGTGTCTAAGAGCCATACTGCCCAAAATATACGTCGCACAGCTTCTTTCTCCGCAAATGAGCCGTAGCTTTCGAACGCCCGCTCCCGATGAAGCTCCAGATTGAATGCTTTACTTATGGTCACACCAAGATTGACATAAGCCTGACTAAAGTTGCCATCGTCCAATAACCTTGCCGTCTTAATTACGTTAAGGTACACATTGGAAATGCTACAATCGCTGAACAAGGCTTGTTGAAAAATAGCAGGTATATTTCCGGGAATAGGCGAGGTAGAAATGGTGGAATTATGACTAGCAAAATAGCCAGTAGGGAAATGGATACAGGCACTGATATCCTGGTCACAGGCGGACATGTGTAATGTAGTTAGCTGTGCATGGGCGGAGAATTGACTCAATGTGATGGGTGACATGATGACAGTAAACATAGATGGACAGGGCGCAGCTTTGTAAATTACATTATAATGGTACATATCCGCGTGTGCTGGTGTCACATAGGCATCAAGGGTGGGTCGTTTCCGTAATAGTCGTACAGGCGAACTGGTAGGAAGCGCGGGTCCTCGCGTGGTCGATGCGCATCGGCTTCCGTAGACATCGTTAAGGGCCTTTGGCACCAACGCGGCTAGCTGGGAAGTGGTTTCAATGTTGGTTGTAATTCTCTTTTCTCCTCCTGCTAATAATCGGACTTCCCAACCATAATCTAATGCGAGTCGAGCTACATCATCGAAAGCCACCTAAGGAAACGGTATGATATATAAAGTTTTTGTATTCTCTTTGTTTGAGCATGAATAAGTTCTCATTGTCACACATTTCTTTTTCACCTCTTTTTGCATTGTGACTAGCAGACCTTCAACCCGCTGCGAAATATCCTCTATTTCCGTATACATATCATCCCGTTTTTGTCTATCCGAAATGTGATCATATCGCATGTCTTTGTGAGAGTAGCTGCATTCTACGTTGGATTTCGTACAGTTTCCACACTTGGGCCGTTGTTCATCACATTTAACATGTCGTCGTCGACATCTTTTCGGAATCTTTGTGTCAGCATGGCCAAGATTATTGATTTACTCCAGCCCCTTACTCATTGCATTTCTTGGATGCTCGACTCGATCGCCAGCCAGGGTGGCTGGGTTCCATGTCATCCGTCACATCAGCCAAGGAACGTTTTGGAGGCATGGCATCGTTTCGCTGATCGTCAGGAGTATTGTCTGAGCTCGGAGAAACGTTAAAATTGTACAATGGTCATCCTATTTGAATTTTTGTGTGTCACGAAACTTAATGTGGTTCGGACAACTCCCCATTCCCCTTTTCAACCAACAGTTCCGCCGCTCTTTCTTCCTTACTTCTTGTTGTGATGAACTACGGAATCCCAAAAAAAAGACGAAGACAATGCGAAACATGTATCAAGTAAGATGCTTTTCTTTCCATTCCGTCATGAACCCAAACTCTGATCGACTCTCCTCAGTTGTCGTTCCTCTCGAAAACAGTGTGACAAAGGCTACCCTTGTCGTAACTGCGCCGACAATAACCGAAAGTGTCTGTATGCCAAAGAGTTTCCCTATAGCGATCTACCTCAGGAAGAACAAGCTTTGGTTTTGGAACGATTGCTTCTCGATGCCAGGGGCAAATTTGAATTGCTAAAGAAATGCCTAGAGAAGAATGCCGTTGACAAGTTCGAGACTAAATCCGTGATGACAGCAGCTGCCAATCGTCACTTGACTCGCAATATCCGTTTTGGAGCTGATATATACGACGATATGCGTCGTCGCACTGCTGCGCGGTTAATTAATGTGTCAATGCCTGGTCAACCCGAATGGTGCGTTCAGGATAAGGTGTACAAGACTGCCTTTGATCGTAACACACGCATAATTCTTCTGATGAAGGAAATACACAAAGAAACAGTACCTCCCAAGCCCAAGCTGTTAGAATTTACCGATTTCTCCATTGATCTCGCCAGGGCCATGGTGTCAACAGAAGAAGTCGAAATGCTCATTGCATTGTACAATGACTGTTATTCATTTTCTTCGTTGCCCGATTTTATCTCGCCACATTTTGATGAGAACGGAGAATATGACTTGTTATTAAGTTCCGTTCTGACACTTATGTTGTCCCACACTGTAAACCTTCATCAGGCCAAGGTTGACAACCACGAGCTCTTGTCACATGCCTTCTACTACCACACAAAGGCACTGCGAGATGAACGTGTTGCTGCAGGGATCGACATCATGTCACTCCATGCTACGTTTAACCTGATGTTGTATGAAGCTGAGAATGGATATCTTGACGAAGCCGCATTGTCACGACAATACATGGCGGTTATGATCGACGCCCTGCATGCTGATTATCCGACCATGTCTGTATGGCAGCAGAGTCTCTTGCGACATCTATTCTGGGCTATTTTCACGGCTGATGCTTCAAGACACAACATGCAGATGCAAGATCATGTTATCTGCGCACATTATATGGCTGTGGATAAGCAGAAGCCTTCGGAGCACTGTATGCAAATGGTTGATAAGCTTAAGGAGGAATATATTTACTTCCGCTGTCGGCTGGCTGACGTGGTACGCCATATCTGGACAGTGTGTTACGGAGTCAATGTTCCAAGCGTACACGGAACCCAAATCAAGGAATTGGAAAATGAACTATGGGACTTGTATCACGAACTTCCCGCTTGGATCACTTGTGATGATGAGTTAGGCAACATTGTGCTGGAAACCCGCAAAGGGTACGAATGTTACTGCGGAGATCCTTTTATGCACAGCCGAACACATCCGATTTGCAAGCGCTCCTTGGTTGAAGTATGGATGCGCCGCCTACGTTACCACTTTTTGGTAGAATGGCACGGGACATGGTTGTACCTGTACCAAGTATTTTTGCCTCAACCTGGAGAAATTGTCCAACTACCCTTCATACGCTGTTATGAGCATGGCAAGCTAATGGTGGACGTTCTGACGCGTTGGGCCGATGATCCTGACTTTTTTGACTGTTACTGTTACCCTTCTCTTCGTTCACTTATGGTGGCATCTCACATTCATCGTTATCTTTTGCAGTCCAAGTTCAAGGAGATCAGGGATAAGGGTTACGAACTCCTGCTTGAACTTTTCTCGATTATCAAGCGATCGAACATATATCATTTATACAAGGATACCGAATTTATCGTCAGCATCAAAGCTGCGTTTGATAACCTGCATTACAACGGCCTTACACGGGTGCCGGCCTCCCATATCCACGAACTACCTCTCGCCAACGAAGAGCTGGATCTATACATGTTTTCTGCACCTGCTTCATAAAGTTTGCTGTCATTTGTTTTTCATAATAAATACTTGGAGCGAGAATTTCTCGCGCTTTATATCATTTATTGATAGGAACCCATTAAAGCAGAAAAGAAAACCTATTAACCATTGGCATCGTTTGCTACTATGCGCACCTAAAGTTGACCAAATTCTGCTTTGCCAATGGTTGAAATGCAGTACGCTAATCCAACTTGGTCTTCAACAAATTTGATCCAGATCTTGTTTTCCTTTTTTACGTTCTTTGCAGAATCCGTTACTCGCATCCATGTATGGCCGTAGAATAATGAACCTGGAAATAAAAGCTGTTGAAATATAGCTTGTTAAGCGTTTTCTCGCTTAATTGGTGATGTTTCGTCCTGCTATAGCGAGTGCACGCTATGTTGTATGAGTATATTTCATGAATAAGCCTTACTGCGGCAGGAATACACCCTTTGCTTCTGTTTTGTCCGCGCAAACCATTCTAATTTTGGTGCTCTATGTAAGCCTATTCCGACATAACCGTTGCGAGGTCCACCGTTATTTAAAAATATCGCTATCTCTCTATAAGTATACCGTATTTTCGAGTAATTTTTGCGCGCAAAAACGTTTTGCCGGTACTACTACCAGTTTCCTGCAAGCTGGTTCGGCCGTAGTACTCTTCAGTTGATATATAAAAGTCTTTAGTTAGGAGAAAGGACTACGTCCAGCAATTAAGTAGAGGAATAGATTTGTTAGAGATGTTGTCTGACGCTTTCCAAGAAGGCCCAAAGGGTCGAGTTGCTCTTAGTAGCGTTCTGGTATGTGGGTGCAATCTTGATGTGTGGGTCAAGAGAGTTGAGCTGCAATAAGTCGGTAGAAGAATATTAAGAAGGACAACTAAATACGCATTTGTGTAGAAACTTCAGCAGTAGTGCGAAGGGTCAAATGCTTTCCAAAGTGCAATGAGTAGTTAAATATATTCTGATTTACCTCCACCTGTTATACATATGACGAAATTGCTCAATGATAGGATCCTTATATGGAGGACTGTTGCTTCGTTCCTGTAGAAATGTACCTTCAGTGAACACTGTCAATTTATCTCTGTTTCTTCCATATTCTATTGCCAACAGAAGAAACCATTCCTATGCTAACTTTACCATTCGCTCTTTATTCTTTTTAACGTAAGATCAAGGTCCAGAAGCTATGTTATAGAGGCAGATACCTAGGCTTCAAATATTCATTCTGCTCTTTTTTTGCCTATCTGAAATCGTTGCCCACAAGCGATACTAGCCTATTTACGTTCCTATGTTCCAGATCGTTTTTCGCGTTTTAGGCTATTTAGCGTACTTGATGCATATTTATTTCCCAGCACCCTATCATATCAGTCATTTATGTACGCCTCTTGAATATCTTACATAAAATGATGGCTTCATTTTTAGCAATATGTTATGTTACCTTAAACATATGCTAGAAGTCGCCACAAATTCATTTCCTCCAGCCGCGTGCGGCTGCAACGGAACGAGCGAAGCGAGTGCAGAAGGACTAGTGAAAATTACTGTGCTTTTCTTATTTGTTTGTGCATTTCTATTTTCATTTGCGGAGTGGGATTCAAGACTTTTTGCGGAATATAAAATAATTATGCATGATTGGATGAAATATTTGCGGTCAGACTACCCTTCTTTGCGTAAAGTCGTGTCCATGTTCACAATCACTGACATAGTTTGTTTCAAACCACAGCAAGACCAATTTATTTAAAGAAGTGGCTCTCTACTTTTGCATCTAACAAAAAAGCTCTCAGAGTGTCTGATCTATCTTTGACAGTCTGATCGCTTTACTTTCGCGCTGATTGAACAATACGCTCATGAAGGATATTGTCAACTCGTAAGGGTTCCTTTCTTACCCCAGCCTTCACTTTGACCCAAAACTCTTCTATTGGGTTGAAAAAGGGAGAGTAGAGAGGAAGATAGAGACATTTATATCCTCTTTCTTTGACCAACTGCTTAACCTTGACTGGTGTATGGATGGGTGCATTATCCATGACAAGATAATAACCGTTCATTCCGTGGCAATCCAATCTTTTGTGATTGCCTAATAGACAAAGTTTAAGATACAATAGAAGAAAAGGAGATGCAGGGACTATTAAAGTGGAATGCAAGGCAATACAATTGAGCAGGACCTGAACTGGGGTACCATTGCCCTGACAGCTTCTGATGCCGTAACTGACAGAAACGGACGGATATGATAGCATCAATGACGTATAGAAACGAACGAAGAGAGTTTATTTTCCTCTACGAATGTTCCATTCTGTTCAAGACCTTCTATCAGACTGAGCCCATTTTTACTCTTGCGACACTTGTTGTCTTATCTCTGAATTGTTGTCATCCATAAGACATCCATCGATTTCTTATCCATGACTGTAATTTTTGGTTTCAAGTAATCCCGTACTATTTAAAAGCGAAGGGGACGACATCTTCTCAGTTCTTTCGCTCTGTTCTTCAAAAACATCCCCGGTATGTACTTCGAATTGATCATATATACAGAATTACTCATACTTTATGTTTACATTTCAGCCTACAAGACCTCTGATCGAACGACCTTGGCTGAGTGACTAGCGCTCTGTGTCCCACTCGGTAAGTGAATAGTGTTATCCATTTGCATACGCTGTGTCGCTCAACCTTATATCCCTTTCAAGTCCTCGCCAGGTGATGCATCGTCCACGTCCTCTGTAGTGCGTTACCAAAAAAAAAAAAGTCGGCAGCCCCTTGCCACTTTCCCCTCTCTTACCGGGCCCACCGGTAGCAGGTGCGGTGCCGGTCCCCACGATTACGTGGAAATACCCTTCCGAGGTAAGTAAAAAAGATGTCAAGCTATCCTTCCATTTACTAACCATGAACATTCTTTTACGGTGCTCGAATGAATTTTGTGTCCACGGAAGGGACAAGTTGAGGTAAGCAAAATATATTTCCCGCATATTCCATTTACTAATGATGCATATTTATATCCCTTTTAGCGCAAACTTGATCCTTGCATGGACGCAAAATTTATCTAGAGTAGCGGAAAAAATTATTCAATAAACAGTGTGTATAGAAAGTCAGGAAGTAATGACTGGCTCAGAGCCTCAGATCGCAATTCCATTTTGTATGAATTTGCAGAAATATCCAAAATTTACAGAATTCTAGGTATACAGTAAGATATAACAACGTGCCTGTTTCTACACGAAAGTCGATTGCATGACAACTTCTACCACCCAGTCAAATCCGGGTCAACGGCCTTGCTGTGAAACTCCATCATCACAATACCCGAAAATGAGGCAAACGGCCACCTCATGATCACCGTACTAGAAACAAAACTTTCGCAATAATAATTCTTGAGTATGATCATCACCGAGTCGAACAGGATCCCCTTGCTATTCTTGTTATCCATATAAATGCACACTTCAGCTAATCTCTCCTCGCGTTTTCGTCATGCATCTTAGGGTGAATTTTGTTTGCGTAAATATGGCACATGCTTGGTGATGATGGTCTGCTTGAACTCTGAGTCTATTCTTTGGACTGGCTCTGCGGAAGCTTTACTCCTGCACTTCTGCTTCGCGCCCGCGCCCGCGACCACGCCCTCGTCCACGCCCTCGCCCTTGAGAAGTGCCTCTGGGACGACCACGACCACGTCCTCGCCCGCGACCACGTCCGCGACCCCGCTTGCTTTCTGTAGCTCCGTCTTTAGCTTGCAGAGGCTCTGCTAAAGCTCTATATTTGTACCGTCAATGCCCGCTTGCGAAACTATGTCTAGCGTTTTACTTACTCTTTTGCATGCTGCGCTCTTTGCAATCGCTCACCCCAGTACTCTTCGTATTGATCGTCCTACGAACAGTTAAAATGGAGAGGTTACGTTGCTGAGGCAAAAAGCGAGTACTTGTTTTCAATACCTTCCACTTTTCCGGTGATTTTTCTGTCATCTTTTCCACAGGCGGTACTTCCTTCTTTTGCAACATACCGGCCGCTAACATAGTCTTCCACTCGTTCACCGCATTCCAGAATATGTTGTTATTTGTCATTGTCGACGAAGAGACAACATTTGTATACTCTGGGTTGGCATTGAGTTCTTCTGCCTGCTCTATTGACTTCGGCTGTATTTCGGTGTCCTTGTCATGCTGAGGACGAAAGGTCCAATCAGCAGCAGGGAGCAATTCAACCAGTTCGCGATGGTCTTCATCTGTCAGTTGCTTGAGTACCTCGTCAGCCATGAGAGCCTGTTGCAGCATCATGAGTATACAGTTCACTAGACAACGATATGGGATGGCGAACATACTTTGAGCTCGCGTTTAGTCAGTTCACTTTTGGGGTCGTGAAGCAACGTTTCCAGCTCCCATTTATTCTTGCGTGGAGCTCGTGTGGTACGTCGTTTAGGAGTCGGCTCCATTTCAGCGGTTTCCATATACTTTGATGGTTTGATTGAACGCTTGGGCCGTGAAGATGTTTCCTGACTCATGATGGGCCTTTAAGTTACGTGTCAATATACCCAGTAACGGTTCCTTTCAAGCTTGGAAGCCAACAGGCAACTGCAACTTTCAGCAGCAGGGAGCAAGTCACACAGTGCTGCAAAAGAAGGATTGCAAAAGTACATTTGCGGACTTAGATTCCGTTCTCCCCAGAACTCGTAAAGATTATGGCTAAGTGTTTCATTTGGTAATTGATACTATTTGTATGGGTATCCTTGTTGTATGAAACGATTGCCGTCTTTGTTATGATACCATCTGCATGGCAAGAATAAAATATGTCATGGCGAGCCGCTAGACTATAACCAAGGGCCACAGTGGCTAAGAGACTTTTTGAAATCTTGAACCAAAGCAGCTGCTCAACGAACAGAGCAAAACAGATATTAAGATTACCATCACGTCAAGAAAAATGAAAATTTACTATCTCTAATTCGAGAATACGGTGCAAGTTACTGCCACGCGCAAAACAAGGCCTATCTCATTATGTAGGCTAGGTGCAATTGTATCTTGCCTGCCAATCCACAGCCTGATTTCTCTCACGGAGCCCACGCTAGAATCATCTCTAATCTTCCTTTGCCTATTCTTATTGCTTCTATCAAACTCAAATTGGTAAAGCCAGTGCCGTTTTCTCAAAAATAAATACAGGGTGTTTTACTTAATGTTATATGTCTTCCTTCGTTTGTTCAGTTAAAGTAATTGTCTAGAGCGCTTAAAATGATTTTTTTGTGCGTTAGCCATAACACATCGTTGTTGCAAATAGCTCACGGAAAATTAAAGAGAGGTTTTAGCTAGCTATATGTTATATATATCGTTTTTCAGCAGGAAGAACCTATGATTGTTAAAAGAACGCCCTTGGTATGCATAGTAACATGGCTCCGGTTGAAAATCGGTTACTGCAGAACGCAAGGTCAATACATCAATACCTAAGGTCTCCTGAAAAACAGCAAGACCCTTCCGCAACAGCTTAACGTATCTTTTCTTGATCGGATCTTATATATCTTCTACGTAACTTTGAGGCAGCGTAATTGCAATTGTATAATTTTTCCATTATCCTATCATTGAGTAATAGCGATTATAGATATGACAGACAAGTAAGGTATTTACTGTGTCCAAAGATGAATTATTATGGCTCACATGCAACGAAGCAATACGCTACCCTCTGGCTAGTGTATGTTGGAAAGCTCAATTTGCTTGTCTGTCACTTAATGAAAGATAAGCTATTGTACTAGAAAGGATGGATGCTGGTGAAGATCTTAATACTACTTGTCTTCTGCATGTGCCCACAGTGAATCTTAACTGGAATACGCGATGAGGTTTGACGAAATGCAAAACCAAGGTATGATACCTCTAATTTACGGTTGAAGAGACTATAAACTTGAGAGCGATTTATAGCCAAGTTGCGCGCTTCTGAATAAGGCAACAAGACCATGTGGGATTGAGCACTGCAAATCCTAGAATGACTGCCGCGATTCTCCGTCTAAGAATTTACTGATGCAGATACTTTAAGTTACTTTCATGCGGACGAGATGCAGATGACAATAAAAAAGAACATAACTAGCATACTGACACACTAATCTCTGAATTTGAGAGGTAACTTTATATTCACCCTATCCTTCTTATGATACGCTGGGCAACTGTAATAGTATGGACGTGATGACTAAATCTTTTTTTAGTGGAGTGATTCTTTATCGGGAACGAGTAAAGTCTCATGCTGAAAAAGAAAGTGCATAAATTGGTTCGGGATCATCCCATTGGTTGTTATTTGGTGTCGTTTTCGATAGTAGCGTTTAAGCAGTCGATGTCTCTTTCCTCTCATAAGTAAAAGTGAAGGGAGAAATGATTAGCTTAAGGATACTGTCTTTCTTTATTCATAGTGAAACTGGTTTATATGAGCTATGGCCTTAGATATTAGTCTAGACACGAGGGCATGGTGAGAGTTCTTCTTTGTGCCACAATCTGTACACTTTCTCTCCTCGGCATGCTTATTTGTTTACCAGGCGAAATCAACATTTAAACAACAAAGTATCGATGTACATGAGGTCACTTTTTAATAGATGAATTTTTGGTATTGTCTTTTAGCTATAGGAAATGGTACATCCAACGAAAATAAGAGAGAAGTTTGTACGTGAGAATGTCCTTTTGTTTTTTGGGAGTATTCATAGGAATGTATGTACACTGTCCAGATCGCAATCTGAACTTAGCGATCCATCATCTGTTCCATTATCATAGGATGGTGTGTCTGAAAGCGATGAAGCAGAAGAGGATGATGAGAAAAGAGGTGGAAATGATTGGTTACTCGGCGATGAAGGTTCGGTAAAGACAAATGATCTGCGACGATAATAGAAAAGGTCATGGAAGTATGGTCTGTAGTACTTGACGTTATCCGGTTTACGAGACGCTTTTGTTACTATAACGCGGTTGCAGACATCATACGATTTGGATGCTTCGTTAGCCTGACAAATAGAAGAGCAGAAGCTCTTATTCTTTTTTATTTTTATTTTTATTCCATTGGTTAGTTATATGTGTTCTTTTCCATATAGCTTAGGCTTACATCTTCTGGCAGACGCTTTTCGCAGTACAGGCAAATATTAAGATCCATACACAATAATAAGAAATGAGATGGAACTCAAGAAGCTCCAAGGAACTGGGGAAGAGATATAGTCTCTCCGATAAAACTGCATATATATATTTTCACAATAGCATCTGACCTGCATACACACATACACACAATGCATATAATTAATACCGTGTGTGCGTGGGCACCAGACTGTGTTCGGAAAGTCACACCGCGTCTCGAGCAAGCGATCCATCAGCTTTAGGCATTTTACGTGGGAACCCAAACACATAAGACATGAACACAGACTTTGCTTCATCTGGGGTACAGTTGAAATCCAAATAGACTGCAGACAAGGTTTTTCAATTTCCATTCTCAATATCAGGTTGGAAAGCAAGAGCATTTTGTAAGGAATAATGCTAACGTAGAATCTTTCTCCATGATCTGATGTAGGCTAGAAGCTTTCCAGTCGACCTAACCTTCAATGTAATAACTTTCCTGCCACCGTATGCGTAGTTTTACGTTTGTGTATTGATGATAGTTAAGCATGAAATGTGTATTTCTTTCGGGATCATAAGATGTGTAGCTCATTGCATCGAAAAAATCGCTACTCGCACGATTTTCCATCAGCGTCAGATGTTTGTGTTTGTTCTTAGTCTTTAAAGTGAAAAGAAAAAAAAGAAAACAAGAAAGTTCACACGTGGGGACTGCGCTGATCCGGCTCTTGCAACCTAACGCATGAGTTCATTGATAAAACTATCTTTCCGGAAATTGCAATCCTATAAAAGCCTGTATGGATCTCACTTTGCTGTTACCACTGCTTTGGTTGGAGGAAATCGATGCACTCGTAGGAATAGGGTTTCATTGTTTCCATTGAAGCTTTGGCGCTGTGGATTTCTTTAATACAGATAATGAAATACAATTGGACAAGTGTGTGCATGACCTTTCTTTTCTATTTGAAAATACTGCAGCTAGTGATTGCAGTGATGACTTGCGAGCTTAATACAGTAGTCCGTAGATAAACAACGCGGAGCTGATAAATGCCACGCCCAGTGCAGCGCCCAAGGGCCCAAGGGTTTCCCGCAGCGTGGCAGCTGCGCTGTTGAGACAGAAGGGGCAGTTGTTCGCTGTAAATGTGTATTAGCTAAACTCGTAGTGTTTTAACTCTCTGCTTACCATCACTGTAAGGAGTGTAGCTTTGTGGCAAATAGAATGCAATAGTCATCTTAGCAAAACGTGGATCGAACCATCCTGGTCCTCCACCAGGTGCTGGTGGTGTGGGACCGCGTTGATCGTACAATTGGATCGTGTAATATCCAGCCATCAGAGGTCTAGATGCTGGAACATCCGAGATGTGCCATACAGCGCTCGTGCCGGTGCCGTCCATGGTCGCAATGGTGTATGTGTTTGTCAAGGTATCAATGGCAGCCAGGGTGAGATTGATAGGTCTGACTTTCAATGATGTGAACTGCCAAACAATGGTGACATTTTCTTTAGGATCTATGCGGAAAAGAGGATTGACAGATTTACTGCTCGTAGGTGTCAAAAAGGTCACGCCACCCATGGCACCATCGCTGAAACTTCCAGAGGTTGGAAGACCTGCAATGCTATTAGCAGTGGCGTTGGGATTGTTGGATGGGGGAGCATTTGTTGGTTGAGTGCCGTTGACTGGAGCTGATCCAGAAGGATTTCCCGAAGGTTGCTGGGAGCCTGAAGGCTGTTGACCACTGGATGCTGGTGGTGAGCCGGACGGTTGTTGTGAGCCAGAAGGCGGCGAACCTGAAGGGTTTTGCGACGGTGTAGGTGAGTTTTGAGGATTAGGTGTGGCACTTCCGGATTGCGAACCGCTGCCTGGTGGCGGTTGTCCTTGCGCTATACAAGATACCAGAGGGTATCAGAGGTGATCATTAACCTATCCATCTGCGTTTTACCTTGGGGTACTATGAAGAAAACACGAGATGAGTACAGTGACCAGATGAGGTCAGTTGAGTTTTACCTCGTTTAACAAGGTTCGATTCGGAGGGAATCGCACCAGCCAAAACGGCAAGAGCGACTATGAGTGTTATGAATATTGCAACGAAACGTGCGTGAGGTCGAGCCATGAGTTCAATGAGAAAGAAACAGCGGTTCGTCTGAATGGAAAAGAAAAAAAAAACAATATAGAAAAAGTGCTAATTTTAGATGAGCTCGGTGTTCTCTCGGACAAACGTCGGACAACCCCTGTTTGGTTCCTGTACCTGGTATTCCGACCGGAGTCAAGGCCAACGAGGAGGCATGAGAAAATGCTGCCACTTCACTCATCACGCTGAACAGATTCAAACTAAAATAATAGATTCAGCTTCAAAAAATGAAGATTTCACTTCAGTTATCAAAGGATAGCATCAACTGCTATATAAATAGTATTAGAAACTCGTGCCGTTCATAATACGACGATCATTTTCCATGCTAACAGTAGTGCACAACGTAGTACAAAGTCTAGACAGGATGGAATGCCACCATCAACTCAGTCATTCCGGCCAGTTCTCCGTAAACCTACATATAGCCATATGGATTAATAAAATCCAAACCTCTACTCCATTTAAAATGGTGTTGCTTACATAACTCTCTCAACCGGCTGTTGGTAGTTTGACGTTTACTGTGCTTTTCTTATTTGTTTGTGCATTTCTATTTTCATTTGCGGAGTGGGATTCAAGACTTTTTGCGGAATATAAAATAATTATGCATGATTGGATGAAATATTTGCGGTCAGACTACCCTTCTTTGCGTAAAGTCGTGTCCATGTTCACAATCACTGACATAGTTTGTTTCAAACCACAGCAAGACCAATTTATTTAAAGAAGTGGCTCTCTACTTTTGCATCTAACAAAAAAGCTCTCAGAGTGTCTGATCTATCTTTGACAGTCTGATCGCTTTACTTTCGCGCTGATTGAACAATACGCTCATGAAGGATATTGTCAACTCGTAAGGGTTCCTTTCTTACCCCAGCCTTCACTTTGACCCAAAACTCTTCTATTGGGTTGAAAAAGGGAGAGTAGAGAGGAAGATAGAGACATTTATATCCTCTTTCTTTGACCAACTGCTTAACCTTGACTGGTGTATGGATGGGTGCATTATCCATGACAAGATAATAACCGTTCATTCCGTGGCAATCCAATCTTTTGTGATTGCCTAATAGACAAAGTTTAAGATACAATAGAAGAAAAGGAGATGCAGGGACTATTAAAGTGGAATGCAAGGCAATACAATTGAGCAGGACCTGAACTGGGGTACCATTGCCCTGACAGCTTCTGATGCCGTAACTGACAGAAACGGACGGATATGATAGCATCAATGACGTATAGAAACGAACGAAGAGAGTTTATTTTCCTCTACGAATGTTCCATTCTGTTCAAGACCTTCTATCAGACTGAGCCCATTTTTACTCTTGCGACACTTGTTGTCTTATCTCTGAATTGTTGTCATCCATAAGACATCCATCGATTTCTTATCCATGACTGTAATTTTTGGTTTCAAGTAATCCCGTACTATTTAAAAGCGAAGGGGACGACATCTTCTCAGTTCTTTCGCTCTGTTCTTCAAAAACATCCCCGGTATGTACTTTGCATTGATGCTATGTACAGAATGACTGATGTTCCTCTTCTGTATCCTTTAGTCTGCATGACCTCTGTCTCTGTGTCCTTTATCTTTCTGAATTAAAGCGGAGACAAAACTCAGTATCACGGGAGGCTATATCCATAAAGGACATCGAATTACTGTAATTGCCTTTTTCACGGTCAAAGCTCTCCAACATTATGCGACACCAGCAAGGTATGCTCATGCATTACCGCAATTGCCCTGTATTCAGTATTATTTCTTGTAGAAATCTTAAAGGAATACTTGGAATTTGCCATTGCTCTTGCAAAAGAAGCTGGTGCTCTCATCAAGTCTGCCGTCGAAACCCGAATGTCAGGTTCAGGAACGAGCATCGTAATGAAGAGTAACAATCCTTCTGATCTCGTGACCGAAACGGATCAAGCCGTTGAACAATTCATCAAGACGCGTTTAGCGGAAACTTACCCTGACCATAGGTGCATTTGACCTAGACTACTCATCACCTTACCTGCAACTTTAGATTCATTGGAGAAGAAACCATGTCTTCAGGTGCAAAAACAGAATTTACCAACCAACCAACATGGATCGTGGATCCCATCGGTAAGACTCAATACCGTAAATGGGGGTACCCTTGTTTGACAGCTATTGGGTACAGATGGAACCACAAACTTTATTCACGGCTTTCCTTTCGTTGCTGTGTCCATTGGACTCACTATGAATAAGCTACCGGTATTAGGTGTCGTATACAACCCATTACTCGATGAACTTTACTCGGCTGCGCAAGGGTTAGGCGCTTATCTCAATGAGACAACTCGTTTACCGTTGTTCCATCCCACTCCTCCCCTGATCGATTTATCACACTGTTTAGTAGCCACAGAAGCTGGATCTGACCGGTCTGCAGCAGTGCTAAGCAAGAAAATAGAAACTATGCATGCCATTTTACGAAAGAAAGGAGGGATGGACAAAGCTGGTGAAGCCCATAGTATCCGTGCAACAGGGTCCGCGGCACTCAATATGTGCTGTGTAGCTAAGGGCATTATCGATGTCTATTGGGAAATCGGCTGTTGGGAATGGGACGTCACTGCTGCTATCGTGATAGTCCAAGAAGCTGGTGGTATAGTTCTTACGGGAGGTGATCAACCAAACAAAGACCCTGTCAATATCTTCGGCCGTAAATACCTAGCAATCCGGGCAGCTCCAGATAAAGAGAGTCAATATGAAATAGCTCACCAAATGTGGAATATTATACCTGACATCGATGCCCCGCGACAAGCAGTTCCTGGTGGATTTGAACTTTAGACATCTATGGCATATTATAGCCAATAAAATTCAATCATTCTTACACTGTGACTGTGGCGCGCTCCAATATTGGTAGCGTCAGAAAGAGATATTGAGATCGCTTGGACATATTTATACACAAATGCCAACCATCGTACCTTCGTCTTTGCGTGTTGTCGATCTGCGCGCTGAGCTTCTAAAGCGTAAACTCCCTACAAAAGGGAAAAAAGACGAACTTATAGCACGCTTGGAGGAAGCTCTCAAAAATGAAGTATCAGAAGAGGAAGGAACGACGGAAGAGCAAAATGACAGCAAAGTAGATGAACAGGGTGAGACTAAATTGAAGGAAAAAGAGGAAGAAAAGGTAGTGCAACAAGGGGAAAAGGTGGAACCAGCAGAACAACAGGACGAGGTCAAGGCGACAGAACCGGTAAAAGAGGTAACACCCATTGAGGAAACTCGATCGGAAGAACCACCGGCTGCTGAGACTGGTCTTGACCAAGTGGAAGATTCTGGAAATAAAGAAATGGAAGTGGACCATGAACGAGGCATGAAGAGAAAACGACAAGAGGACAGCTCAAAATTAGGTAAGTCATTGACCATAGGCTTACTTGCAATTGTCTAAAACGCGCATTTAGCTGCCAAAGACGAGAAGCGACCAAAGGCTGAACCAGTTTTGAAGGCAGAGGAGTCAGCAACGATTCAGGTAAGACGATATTGGTAATGTGATGGTTGATGTCAAATTGTCCCTCTAGGATACCGACGTGCAAGCAGAGGAAACCATCCATGGCAAGCCATCTAAAGTGTTACCAGAAACTGCAAAGCCTGAGCAAGTGAAGAAGGCGGAAGAGGAAAGCACAGAGAAAGTGGAAGGACCTGTCGAACAAAAAGAAATAAAAAAGGACACAGAGCAGGACACAACTTCAGTAGTAGCAGAGAGACGGAAAGAAGCGGAAAAGAAAACCGAAGTTGGATCTGCAGAGTTAAAGAAAGAAGCTCGTGCCATATCCAGCTCTGCAATCTTTATCAAAGGTTTCCTGCGACCTCTAATTATCCGACATGTCCAGGAATTCATTGGCAAGTTCGGTACAGTCAAACGATTCTGGATGGATGCTATCAAGACACATTGTTATGTTGTGGTATGTGATTATGAAATAATAATCGCAAGGAAACGACAGACCGGCTAAACTTGTATTGCTGTAGTACGAATCTCAAGAACAAGCTCAGAGAGCTTTTGATGGTATCGATGGAGTTGTGTTTCCTGCTGACACAGGTCGCAAGCTTAGTGTGGGTGGATTAACTCCGGAACAGGCAGAAGTTTTGATTGAAAAAGAACAATCGGCTGCAGAGAAACGCATTCGGATAGACTGGGAAGCTGCTATTAAGTCGGTGTTAGAATCCAAGGGCGACCCAGCAGCTGCCGTATCACAGATAGAGACTGCACCAGCAAGACGCTCTCGCCCGCTTGGTATTACAGCAATCACAAAGCAGTTACAAAAAGGTATGTTCTAGTTGATGGCGAGTAGAGCGCTCACTTAGACATCCTAGCTGCGACCGCACCCATCCAACAACAACCTATATTACAATCTGAGCCTGAAGCATCACTGCCAGTGCCGGAAGCAGCGCAGTTGGTTGAACCACAAGAAGCCTCACAGAGTCTTTCGCTGGACCAACTTTTCCGCAAGACAACTACTGTGCCTCCCCTCTATTACCTCACTGTGCCTGAGGAAGTAGCCAAGAAGAGAATGGAAACCTTGAAAAATGAGCCAACGCGATAGAGATGGTTGCGAATGCTTTCTTTATAGTGTTATTTTCTTGTAATTAAGAACGGTGGAGGAAATTAAAGCACTGTATATCTATTGGTTTCTCACGTCATTGCACGGGCCCTAATATAAGGAAATTTGCTTATTTCGCTGCTTTCTAAAACTGTTTATTGAACAAATTTCTCCTCGATCTAAATGGATCTCATCTCCAAGGAAATATCGCAAAATTTTACGAAATAGGTGCAAAGAAAAGTTCAGAAACCTATAATTTCTGGATGGGGAAGCATAGATTAAGACAGGCTAAAATGACCATTGAGTTTGTGAAGTTTAGCTTCATCCTGAATTGCAAACTTTATGCTTAGTAGATGATGACCTTCTATCATTGCAATATTTGGCTAAGCACAATAAAAGAAGTGTCCTTTTCTTTCAAACTTGAGCATTCTGTTACAATAATATACTAGCGCGAAACTAATGACTCTGATTGTAAAGCTATTCTGTTCGCTGGTGCAAAAGTAGTCTTGGAGCGGGGAAAAAGACAGTTATTCTCAGTCTTCATTATCCAAATGTACTGATGAAATTCGTGCTTGACCATAGCACTTGAAAAAAAAAAGGGTAAAATGTCTTTGCAAGATACGAATACTGATAGTCAATCATGCAACGTAAACATAAGTGTCTCTTTCCTCCCTGGCAATAAACTGTTTCTCCAATAACTGTTCGATGCACTTCTTGATCATGATCACCGAGGGCGAAAATCGAGAATTCGCTTGGTCAATAATCTCTTGAATCAGCTGTACGTGAGGAAGAACCCTTCGTGACTTCATGATGCGCACAATGGCAGCTTGTAGATACATTCGCCGATCTTCATCAATTGCCTTTCTGGTCGCTTGTGTCTCCTGTTGCGTTTCTCCTTGAGCTGCGGTTGAAATTTTGATCTTTGTTCGTTTGCTAAGACCACCGGATCAGTTACCGTATGAAGAAACCCTTATTTACCTTGTAAATGACATGTTAAGACCAATTTCTGATTCAGCACTCAATTTACTATCAGAAGCCTCCAATATACGAGCATCGACCAATGGCTGATGAGTATCCATGTGTTAATATGCGACGAGATACCAAGTATGCTTTTGCAAACCTTTATACTCCGCATAATGTCAGAGTCAGTTAACCCAGACTGGGCAACAATTTCCGATAATGTAAGTTTACTTGTTGCGTTAAATAACAGCAGAATTATCATCTGATACAGCCCGACCTGGAGCTCATAATATCGGTCCAAATAGTTAAGTCGTACTTCGCCTAAAGAAGGATGATCAATACGCTGGTTTACTCCATGTCATCACTTTACCTCTAGCGAGGTTCCATTGCCAAAGGAGTCTTCTGCCACTGTGATGCTTCCCATAAAATTCTTCGAACAAGGAAACACTTCTTTCAAGCTGCAAAACGAAGGATATGTCTGAGAAGAATATATCTTCAAATTCGCAGCACTTACCTCGGCGGGAATCTGAATTTTAGTTGCTTCTGGCGCATTAATATCATCTTTTTGATTCATTGGCCATGCACCGGCCGTGAGGACCAATATATCGAAACCAACTAAGGACAAATTTATATGTTTGTACCTCATTTTTGCCAAGAAACCAATCTTACCACCTAGCCTGTACGGCTTTTGCTTTAAGAAATCCTTGAAGTTGGTATTCAAGTCATTACTCAATGACATGTCAGTAAACATTTTGTTGAGTTTACTGGTATATTCTACACCGCAAATTTCCTTTACGTTTATGGTCGGTTATGCTGCCAATATATTAGCCTTCGGTACCTTTAAGCGGTTAATCATGTTTGCCTCCATCTCTTCAGACGCAGAAACCCCAAAAATAAGGCGCTTTGCAAGCATTCTTGAATAAAACTTTTGAAATACATCCTTGTCATCTACGTATTTGAACAAGGTAATCTATGAAGAAAAATGGTCAATCAATCCAATCACACAAATCCAGTTTCTCTTCAGCAAACCATCTTCATGAGTCTGTCTTCCGAATCACCAACATCCGCTTCTCTGCTGCTTTTGAATAATGCCGCCTTCTTCTTGCTGTCAAGATCCGCTCTAGCCGATATTGCAATGTCCCTTTTCCCTGCCGTCTTTTTGAGCATTATATCACAGTATCGTGCTAGTATTTCTGGTCCATTCGAAGATGTATTAACAAGCCCTTCATTGACAATCGTTCTGAATGCTTTATCCACGGCAGCTGTAAACAGTGGATCGGACTCAAACACCTGGTGATTGACTTCATAGAACTTCGTGTGCAAATCGAGCAATTCATCCACATAGAGTCGCGGGTTCTAGAACGTCATATATCCTTTCAGCATTTGTGCCGGAAGATAGGAATAAGGGAAATAAAAGGACTGCGTGGCCTTACCTTTGCTATACTCGGACCGAGCTTTATAATAATATCTTTGCCAAGTTTACAGACATAAAGTTCATATATTCGTAAAAGTGGCTTTAGGCCATCTGTAATTCTGCCAAGGATACTATATGCCAATGTACAATCTTCTCAGGCGAACACAAAATCCGCGTTAGTATGCCATCAGAAAGTGAAGCTGCCAAAATACCTCCATATCGCTCAGCCCGCAACATATTCTCAAATTCATCAATAATTCTATCTTGGTACGCAAATATATACTGAGCTTCAAATTCTTTTACAATGCGAGGATGGGAGGTTGAGTGACAGTATTGATTGTTACGCATGATTTCTTGTTGCAATCTCTGTGACACCTGTTCAAGCCGGAGTGAATGAGCCTCTTCCGCGGTGCCTGATGTCGGTAAACGTTCGGTACCTTTTTCATAAAAGAACTTATATCTCCTGCTGCAATTTCCCGTGCAGCTTCCGATTCGTAATAGCGCTTTGTATGAACGAGATAGGGTCTCTCAAATTCCTCGATGTAAAGTTGCAAAGGCTGTTCTGTCATGGAATTAACATGTACAAGTGACGTAGCAACCGTTTTAATGGTGCCATGAGGTGCATCATCGCCATCTCTATCCCTTCGTATGAGCTCAAAAACCTGATAAAAAAGTCTGTTCTGAAATCGATCTCTGATCGTGAACAAAACATTGTTCTTCCAAAGTAATAGTGCCAACTTTGCACGAAACGTCAGACTCATGGCACATGTTACGAAGCAATAACACTTACAGCTTCAATATTCTGCTTCTTGTACTTTCCGCTAGCTACAGTACCTCGACGGTCAGATCCTGCACCAGGATAATTTGACGCGATGATAGTATTCAAATAGCGACAATGCTGCGATAGACAGACGGCTGCTACCTCGAATCTTTCAAATGCCCTGGCATAAGCTGTTGCCAAATCGTCCAGAGCTAAAATAGACTGAAGCGGTTGTGCTGAATTGGTGGAATTGACTTGCCAAAGAGAAATGAAATAATTTGCTGCATCCCTTACCTGGCAAACTCGAACAGTGTGTTTATCGATGTATTCGGCAATTCCTGCAAACACTTTGTCCGTATACGATCGTGGTGTTGCATTACACATGTCCCAGATAAGTCTACATTAGGAAGAACAGCAAAACAGCGTAAAGTTAAGGACTCATAGAAAGTCATGGGCAAGCATCACATAAAACCTATGCTGTGATGCATTGCAATCTGCTCTCATTGCTAGGAACAGCAACAATGCATTCCCTTTCCGTCTCGGAAATTTTCCACTTCATCAGCCGAATTAACCCATGTTTCTTCGTGAACACAAAGTGAAAAAAGTAAAG
This sequence comes from Apophysomyces trapeziformis B9324, assembly GCA_000696975.1. Classification (NCBI taxonomy): domain Eukaryota; kingdom Fungi; phylum Mucoromycota; class Mucoromycetes; order Mucorales; family Mucoraceae; genus Apophysomyces; species Apophysomyces trapeziformis. The sequence goes on along the minus strand of JNDP01001053.1, from coordinate 2,674 downwards.
CACAAGAAAAAGGATACTGATGCATGCTCACTGCCGAGATTTTGCTAAGTGCAGAAAATGAAAAGATGGCATCAAGCATTTCCTCAAGCTCTGCGAACTTGGTTTCAAAATTGATCGGTTTCCGTCTGAGTGACATCGTAATCGCTCTATGCAAAGCAAAGATGCTCGCCCCGCGTTGCATTTCGTATGCTCTTTATAAAGGAAGTCACGCATATTATCCATGTTTGCAGACGTGCATACTGGTTTATTCAAAAGTTTTTGAAGATTTCATCCAAAATTGATTAAAGATTCCGCCCAAAATTGTTTGAAGATTTGGAGATAAAAGTTATAAAGAATTTGCCAGTAATTGTTGGTGAGTATCCTCTGTTAAAATGTGATAGTGAGCTTACGGATGTGACCAACTGCGAAAGATAAACATTAGTAAAACAATCCTAACTAGAAACACTGCCTAATACTCCTACCGTAAAAATCTAAACCCTTTCGGGTCCCGCATTCGTAGCGGTGATTTGTGTCGGCCGGCGGAACGCGTCCGGGCGCCCATGGCCGTTCCATATACATTGAGCAATGTAGAACATATTCTTGCTTGCATTAATATCACGATTCCATCGCATTCTACAGGTTTTGCAGTCTTGAATGCTATGGTGTTTGATACCATCTTCAGTAACCACATTGCATAAGGTTTTCGTTTTGCACTTGTGACAAATCTATTTGTATTTCATATTCAGTCAAGCATGGATGAAATAACATTGCCTCAGTTACCTGTGATGTGAGGTACTCGTCTATCTTCACTACAAGCACCTCGCCACGAGCCTCGCGTCTCTTCAAAATTCTCCATAATTTGTTAACGGTCGCTTTTGCATGTCCTTTGTATCGGCACTTGTCCTTCCCAAACATCCCGCCCCAAATACAAACAATGGCATCTTTCCATTATTATCCGGATTTGGTTGGGATTGCTTCCAGCTTCTAGCTCGACGGCTTTCATTTACTGTAGAACGCACGGCAGATGATGGTTGCTCGGGTATCCTATCATTGTGGGAATAATAACTACTTTTATCCTGATATCTGTTCCTTTAATACCTTCCAGTGTTCTTCTTCTTGTGCCTTCTACGCCGCTCGCGATTCTTCTTCCGTTTCTTTCGGTTTGCACCACGATGCTTCCGTTTCCGATAGTTGTATTTACGGCCTCCGTCTATCAAAATATTTGCCAACTCTTCTACCGCTCGTTGCCTGCCTTGATGGTCGCGGAACCGCCTCTCTCGGTCATTTGGCCCGTAGAAATTGAATAACACATCTTTGTACAGGAAAAAGTAATCCACTCGTCCATTGTATTTGCGGATATCGCACGTTTTTGCACTTGGAAAATTACTCTCGATGGTATCAATGCCCTGATGTCTTTTTTGTTTCAGTAGCTGCTGACCCCTTTGAGGCGACCCAGTCATGCAGTAATACTCTGCAGACGAACAGCGGCGGATTTCATGCTCTGTTTCACCAGCACCATATGACGCAGTATATAGATGCCGCACGCCAGGGTCAATCCCACACACACAATAATATCTGTTGATGTCTTCAGTGGTAAAATCTCCGAGTTCAAGCTCAACTGTGTTAAGCTTTGCACTGCGAGCAAAGTGAAAAACAACACTAAAACCGTTCGTGCAGATTTCATTTGTGAACGTTCCGCAATTCATGCTAAAAGTGATGCTTAGCTTCGTACATTATTCTCAGATAATAGATAACTGACCTTCGGAAGCCGTACTTGTTCAAGTCAAAGACTTGGTTAAAAATCTCCAAGTTACCTTCGTAGTCGTCTGTATCGTTTCTGACTTGAACCGACGCCCTCAATGCCTTTGCATTAATGGTGACGAAGCGAAAGTGGAAGGAAGGTTGAGGTGCTAATGAAAACAGCCTAGGCAAGTTGCCTGATTCCTCGTCATCGTTCTGTTGGTGCTCTTGCTCGTACATCTCTAATATAGCACGCAATACAGGGATACATACCCCAGGTCGTTCCGATAAAACCTCGAGAGTGCACGTTTGGCGCATCAACGGAATAAGAAAATCACGGAGGTTAACAATTGCAAGGAATAGGTCGAAGGACGCATTTTCCAAGCATGAGGGCCAAGCTGGCTCAACACCGGCAATGCTTTCGTACAGATAATCATACGTGATCCGACTTGTAGACGATTTAGATAGATCCTGCAGTGGGAAACAATAAGAATGTCATTGAATCAGGCAAATAAATTTCTGTTGCGCTGCCTTACTGGAACAAGCATTTGAAGCCTATGAATGATGAATCCGCAAACTCTTTGTTGGAAATTTTCAACAATGTCGTTTGTATAAGTATCTCGCAATATCTTGCAAGCCGCAGAAAGAGCATCATTGTATCCAGTGAAGTTGTTTCTCGGGAAAACAATAGCAGGATGCCGCTCGCGAAATTGATTCCAAAAATCATAAATGCTGTCTGGCATATGAGGATTGGTGTTCGTCACAGAGATATTCATCACCAGTTGTGCGATCAAATACCAAAAGTTCTGTGAGTACAGATACACTGGGATTTCTCTCTGGCTATATTCAATTATATATGCATTGACAAAGAATTGCATTCGGATTATAAGGTTGCGCATGAATTCCGATAAAGACGTGATGCGACTTTGCAAGAGAGTTGCGAACTCTGGACGAA